>JAJJWW010002257.1:0-40305 GCA_023531295.1 Papaver armeniacum
CTCGGGCCTTGGAGACTCATGTCACCGGGTAGAATCTGTAAATGTGATTTTCCTACGTCTTTAAGCTGCCAAGTGCACAGTGCCTTTGGAGGCGAGTGGCAAACACAGTCATTCCACAGAGAATCTGGGGTGTGTTATGTGATCTAATGGCTCTTAAATGATTTCCTAGTGGTTTTGTAACACAATTATGGAGTGAACTTGGTGTCGATACGGCGAGTTGAAGGTTTCAAAGCTAAGTAAGATGAAATACAAATGTTGAGGTTAAGGCACTAGGGTTATCAAATCCACCTCTAATTCAAGTTATGTTATTCAACTAGCTTGAATGTTCTTGCTACTGAGATAAGGAAAGTGTGTCAAAGCTATCACTTATCTAAGGGTTTCACCAGTGGAATAGTTCAAGTTATCGACTAAGGGTGCTAATTGAGCACTAGTTGTCTAATTAAGCACAACTAGTCAGGGCTGCAATAGTGATTGAAGTTTTGAATTACACTCAATGCGAGTTATCCTAACTACAATGGATACATGGCATCCATTGTGAGAGCAAAGCAATGAAAGTGCTAGAATTGAACTATCTTATAATTTAAGCATGCAAAGAACATTTCAAAAAAACAGAGTTGAACAACAGAACAAAAGAACTAGGGTTTCATTGTAATCCTAGCAATTAAATTAGAACATGTTAAACATAAAAGCAGACTTAAAATTAAAATTGTAAACTAACTATGAACCCTAAAAACTGACTATCCCTCTCTTACATCAAAAACTTCAATTTATACCTAACAATTGCTGAAACTAACATTTAATGAAATACCCAGACCTGTGCCTTCTGCCAATTCGCCTCTGGACGCCATGCATGAGATATAGGAGTAAACCCTAATTCCATTTATCTCTAGCATAGCCTCTGGGGAGAGAGAGAAGCTACGTGAGAGATAACTAGAGCTAAGGGTGGCGGAATAGATGGTAGTAGTCTTTGTTGGTTTTAGCGGTTAGTCTGTTGTATGTGAGAGATGGTGGTGGAAGAGAAGGAGCGAAAGAAATGGGTTTCTGCGAAAGTGTCGGGGGAGGAAGAAAGAGAAGATGGAAGAAGAAATGAGGTGTTGGTCGATGGGGTGGGTTTGATGGCTATGGTGTGAAGCGAGGTGTAGCTTTGAAGGGTCGATCGATGGGTGGAGCGGCCCGTAGGATGCATAGGATGGAGATCTCAACGGCTCGGGGGTGATGTGCGGTTTTGGTGTTGGCGGAGCAGCAATCTTCGATGAAGGATGGAGCGGCGTTGGATGAGGATGGATGAAATCTTCACGGCTCGAGAATGAATCGGGTTCGGATCAAGGTCGTGGATAGCTCAAGCCCATGTCTTGTAAGTTGGGTTGCAAGCTTTGATCTCTTGTGAACTTTGACAGCTTTATACTCCATAGCGCTTGCCTCCAACCTGCTCTTTTGGCTCCTCCATTTCTCCGAACTTTATTTACTACCTAAAAACACAAAATTAATTAGTACAAATATTTATTCTTGAAAACAAAAAGAAAATACGAGAACCCGGGATAATCTCGATTTTCCGAGTCAAAAGATGAGTTAAATGCCAATAAATAGATGTAGAAATATGCAATATTTGGCACTCATCATCAGCACTTAGGGATGATAAAAGCCAAAAAATGGGTGAAGACCAAGCCATACAGCAGTACACCAAATTCTGGATTTAGCAACCTATATTAGCAACATAGCTAGAGTTGTTGCTAATTCGCAACTAAAAGAAGCAGTTGCTAAAATTTAGCAACAACTTATTTCTGTTGCGAAACCAAGAATTACTCATCTTGTTGAGCATTAGCAACATGCTGAAAAATTCACGATACCACCTGTCTCACGTGCAAGTAACACTTATTGCTATTTTTCTACCAAATCCAACTTAAACCATTTTGAATCGGATAGATGATTCCACCCCTAACACCCATAATTTCTCCTAACCCTAGACTTGAGAGAAAAGTTATCCCTTTTCTATTTTGATCGATTCATTCCTTCTTCTCTATCTGACCGCAAAGAAGATGAAAAAAGAAGAGGAAGAAGAAATAAAAGCATTAAGTGGTGGTGAAGAAATAGATATTGGTGCACACATCGCACCTATCATTAAACATGAAGAAGTTTACAATTGGTAAAGAAGCACTTATCTAAATCTCACTGATTTAGTTTTATAATTCGAATTTGATTCAATTTTGTTGCTTATTGGTTTGATTTTTTGTTGTTGATTGTGTGTAGAAAAGAGAAACTGTACCAATTTGATAAAGATGAAAATCAATAGAAAGAGGATTTGGAACTTTGAAGCTTCTTAAACATAAACAGACTTAGAAAGCTGTGTTGGTTATGAGAGAATCTAAGACATTCTAGATCTATGCTTATTATCTAGGTTTGTTGTTTTTTGTTTCTGAATTGATTTTGGTTCTATTCGAGGTGTTGATTTGATTTGTGAGATTTGATTTAGGTTTTTTTTTTTTTTGTGATTTTTTCGCAATAGCATTATCATTCAAGTTCAGAAGAACAAGAAGGAAAGAATTGTGTGAAATCTGAACCTTAAATTCCCTATTTTAGGGTTCTTCTTTTATGGAGATCTTCAAATCTTCATCTGAAGGTGTTAATCTGAGTTCGAATTTTGATTCATTCATGAGTATGGGAATGGAAATGGGTTTTTGAGGCCATTTCATCGTTGAATTAGCTGAAACCTAAGTTGTTTTCATATTGAGATTTTTATAGGATGAGCCAGTTTTTATGTTAGGGTTTGTTTTATTTGTGGATCAAATGGAGGTTTTGAGATAGATAGATTTGAAATTCACTAATTTCGATGATTCGTTTTGTGCACTAAGGAGAATTTTGGAAAGATTCTTTTGAGCTTATTTTTTAACTTTAGAGGGGAGTTAGTATCAGATTTGTGATTGATTGGTTGGTATTTTGAGATTTTTGGGGGTTTTCAAAATCAGCTTCTTAGTATAAGTGGTTTGTATAAATGATCTTTGAAGTGTTTTCCCAATCGTTCAACGAACTTTGCGAGAAATTGGACAAGCCGGTCTTTGAGAGTATTTCTCTCGTTATGTTTGCTCTTATGTAAGTTTTTCCTAACTCTATTATTTCTTTTACTTATTCAAATATAATTACACAAACACTGCTGTCTTATTTGTTGAAGATTTATACTTATGCAACAAATTATTTTTGGTTCGGTAGTGTTGTTGCAATACATCATAGAGTGAACTTGAATGACTGATGTAGCTGGTTCCATTATGTTAACTGCTGTTTGAGGGTGAAAACGGTTTCTGCTGATTTGGTAATTTCGGGTGTGTGGGTGAGAAACGAATTTAAACCCTAAACAATGTATTGCAAGGGAGTACTTTAGATTCGAGAGATCAATCTGTACAAATCCGTCTTAAACCAAGAAATGTCCGTTCCAGACTTGCTTCGGTCACAAAGTGAAGGAGAAGGGTTGGTTTTGGGAGGGAAGCGAAAGTGTTGAGACCGAGAATAGTTGATTCTGGAAGAGTAGTTGTTTTATGACTTGTATCATAAAGTGGGAAGCTAACAGATGGAGAGCTACAAAATGTTTTCTGAATGTTGTATGCTCCTGAACTGAACTTGTTGTTCGGTGGAAATAGGTAAGGCCCCTTTATACAAGTCGGAATGAAACGTACTCTGGTCTCATTAAGAAATGGAAAACGGGTGAGTAAATGGGAGGAGGTAGTCAGGTAACGCACGGAATTGATGTTCCATTAGAGAAGGAGTTTCACCATTACTCCCTGTATTTACTAACCGCTTCATCCTTATGACACTCTCTTATAACAAAGTAGTGTACGCCGCACAGCGTAAACCGCCAAACCAATACCCAATGAGCATCCCAGTTTTGTGACATGCGTTGATGTCTCGAATGTTTTTTGTGGAAAACATGTAGCACGTTCTTGTTGTATGGCAAGTTGAGCTTGGGAGACTTGCGTGGTGACCTTCGACGGTCGAGATTTTGCATCTTAAGAGGACAGGTAGCCGTTGATTATTGCATGATCAGTATGGCTTTAATATGGCCTAGTTTAGGCGCGACCAAAAGTTAGGGTTTTGGCTTTATTTAGGCGCGACCAAACTAGGCCCAAAGGTTGCCATGTGTTAGATGGTAACCTTAGACGGCTAAGATCTGCACCTTAGATGAAAAGTGGTCGTTGATTGTTGCAGGCCTCCGTTTTGGCAACTGTAAAGGGAAGGTCGGCATGGTATGGGTTAGGCGCGGCAAGGTGGCTGGCACGGCATGCCATTGGCACATGTGGCATGGTCGGCATGCCTTGGCGCGGTTTAGGCGTGGCCAAAACTATGGTTTTAGGCGTTGGGCCAAAGGTTTCCATGCGTTGGTTGGCGACCTTGGATGGCTAAGATTTGCATCTTAGATGGAAAGATGGTCGTTGATTGTTGTAGGACTTCGTTTGGTAGTCAGCGGCATGAAAGCATGGACGGCATGGCTTTGACATGGAGTGGAGCCACTGGCAGTGTGCGGCTTGGAAGGGAAGCGCTTGCGGCTTTGTCCAAATTAGGGTTTAGTATGCTGAAACCCTAATTAGCGCCCTTTACTAGAATCGATGTAAAATTCTCATACGACCTTGGATTTTGATAATCCGACCCTTCATTCTACACGAAAAAGAATTTCCTATCTCCGTACTCGAGAATATTTAGGTTCTGAGCTCGTTCGGAAGGTAAAACATCCCGTAAGTAAAACTCAGGAAGAATTCAAGAGGGACGGTGGCATGTTTGGTGCGTTTTTTGGGAAGCTAGCATGTTTTGGGAAGCTAGCAAGTTTTGCGAAGCTAGCGTGTTTTGGGCCAAAGGTTACCATGCGTTGTTTGGAAACCTTGGACGGCTAGGATTTGCACCTAGGATGGAAGGGTGGTCGTTGATCGTCGCACGCCTTCATTTTGGTAGCCGTATAGGGAAGGCCAACACGGTATGGCGCGGCAAGGTGGCTGGCACGGCATGCCATTGACACATGTGGCATGGTCGGCATGCCTTGGTGTGGTTTGGCGTGGACAAAACTAGGGTTTTGGGCCAAAGGTTACCATGCGTTGTTTGGCAACCTTGGACGGCTAAGATTTGCATCTTAGATGGAAAGATGGTCGTTGATTGTTGCAGGCCTTTGTTTGGGTAGCCGCATGGGGAAGGCCAACACGGTATGGCGCGACAAGGTGGATGGCACGGCATGCCATTGGCACATGTGGCATGGTCGGCATGCCTTGGCGCGGTTTAGGAGTGGCCAAAACTAGGGTTTTGGGACAAAGGTTACCATGCGTTGTTTGGCAACCTTGGACGGCTAAGATTGCATCTTAGATGGAAAGATGGCCGTTGATTGTTGCAGGCCTTTGTTTGGGTAGCCGCATGGGGAAGGCCAACACGGTATGGCGCGGCAAGGTGGCTGGCACATGTGGCATGGTCGGCATGCCTTGGCGTGGTTTAGGCGTGGCCAAAACTAGGGTTTTGGCGTTGGGCCAAAGGTTACCATGCGTTGGTTGGTGACCTTGGACGGCTAAGATTTGCGTCTTAGATGGAAAGATGGCCGTTGATTGTTGCAGGCCTTTGTTTGGGTAGCCGCATGGGGAAGGCCAACACGGTATGGCGCGGCAAGGTGGCTGGCACATGTGGCATGGTCGGCATGCCTTGGCGTGGTTTAGGCGTGGCCAAAACTAGGGTTTTGGCGTTGGGCCAAAGGTTACCATGCGTTGGTTGGTGACCTTGGACGGCTAAGATTTGCATCTTAGATGGAAGGATGGTCGTTGATTGTTGCATGCCTTTGTTTTTGGTAGACGCATGGGGAGGCCAACACGGTATGACGCGGCAAGGTGGCTGGCACGGCATGCCATTGGAACATGTTCTGCGGCTAGCATGGTAGGCATGCCTTGGCGCGGTAGATATGGTTGGCATGGTTTGCCATTGGCACAGTGGTGCGGCTAGCATGGTCGGCATACCTTGGAGCGGTAGATGTGGCTGGCATGGTTTGCCATTGGCACAGTGGTGCGGCTAGCATGGTTGGCATGCCTTGGCGCGGTAGATGTGGATGGCATGGTTTGCCATTGGCACAATGGTGCGGCTAGCATGGTCGGCATGCCTTGGCGCGGTAGATGTGGCTGTCATGGTTTGCCATTGGCACAGTGGTGCGGCTAGCATGCCTTGGCACGGTAGATGTAGCTGGCATGGTTTGCCATTGGCACAATGGTACGGCTAGCATGGTTGGCATGCCTTGGCGCGGTAGATGTGGCTGGAATGGTTTGCCATTGGCACAGTGGTGTGGGAATTAGGGTTTGGCCTATCAAAACCCTAATTAGTATTTAAAAAAAGGTACCATGGTAATTTTCTCGCAGACATATTAAAGGGTTCAATAAATGCGCTTAGTGGAGACATGATTACTTAAGTTCTGTGACGTCACTATCTTACTAGGGTTTTACGATTTTAACCCTAAGCTAAAAACCACCATCAACATTAAGTCCCCTGCTTAGCTCGGAACAGGGGCGTTGTTTCGAGGTAAGCATAAGATGGTGACAGACAAGGACAGATTCGAAACGTAAATCATGCAAGATGGTCATGAAGATCCGTCTAACCTTTTTCGGGAAGTAAGGAGAATCTTGATCCTCGTACTTGGCGGTTTTGCGTAAATTCTGCTCATGGTACTGTATGTTAAATTTGGAGCGGAGGCGCTAGTGTAGATATGGTGTGAAGGAAGGCGCTTAGCACTCGGTTGGCTTGGACTTGGGCCGTTAGGTGCTTGGATAGGTTGATATCAAGACTCTTTTCGAGAGGTAAGGAGAGTTCATGATCCCGTGTTTGGTGGATTCTACTTGTGGTGTTGATGGCTAGACCGTGAAGTGGTGAGATGTAGATTGTCGTCTTGGCTTGATCACGCGTCATCTTGGCTGGACTAGGGAACGCGGAGGTGCTGGCTTAGCGAGTTATTGGCGTTGCTCGGCTCAGAATAGGAGCCGTAGGTTTTTTGCGGCTTGGAATGGAGCAGAAGGCATATGGGTGTTCAGGGTCGGTTTTGGTTCGGTTTCAAGCCAAACCAAAACCGAAACCAATACTATATCGGTTTCTAAAAATTGAAACCAAACCAATCCATTAACCATTGGTTAGGTTTCCAAATGGTTCAATGGGTTTCGGTTTTCAGTGGTTTTTGGTTAACCAATAATTATGTCAAACCAAAAAAATTTACACTAATTTGAAAAAAAATAGTATTGGTTTACAAAAATTTACAGACAAAAAATAAATAAAAAGAATATCAAGAGTAGTTAAAGCTTACTCTAAATCTAGAGATCAAAAGAAGATATAACTAATGGCAGTGACATCTCTAATGAAAATTTAATCAATGATTTTTTTTATCAATATTCGGTTAACCATTGGTTATTGGTTCGGTTTCTATCATACCAAAACCAAACCATTAATCTCGGTTTCATCTTTTCTAAACCAAAACCAACCATTAGTTAATGGTTCGGTTCGGTTCGGTTTCCCCCTAATCGGTTTGGTTTGGTTCGGTTTCTCGGTTAACCGGTAACCATGAACACCCCTAAGAAGGCATTATATTGGCTTGGAATGGAGCCATCAGCATCAGTCGGCTTAGAATAGAGCCGTCAGCATTTGTCGGCTTGGAATGGAGCCGTCAGCATCGGTCGGCTTGGAATGGAGCCGTCAGCATTGGTCGGCTTGGAATGGAGCCGCTTGCGTTGAGCGTCTTGGAGTGGATCTATCTTGCGTTCCTTGGAAGGATGACGGATGGCTTCAGTTTCGTGGAATGATGGCAACTTTGTCTAAATTAGGGTTTGGCATGCTGAAACCCTAATTAGCGCCCTTTACTAGAATCGCTGTAGAATTCTCGTGTGGACTCGGGTTTTGACGGTCCGACCCTCCATTCTGAACGGAAAAGAATTTTCTATCTCCTCACGCGTGAATATTTAGGTTTTGAGCTCGTTCGGGAGGTGGAAACAGCTCGACAGTAAAATCCAGGAAGAATTCAGGAGGAATGTTGCGGGCCCGAGGTGGCATAGTCGTGCCCAGTCACCTATTCCCGTTCATGGAGAAAGAAGGAATATTCATTCTGTTCAAACTCTAGAAACTCCATCCGCATGAAAAGAGGTATCGACCCTCTTCTGTTGCTCGTTTGGATCTGTGCTTTCGTCTGCAGTGTCTCTAGTGGATTCCAAAATTTATCAAAACTCCACTGCATTCTTGGGATGGATGGATGAAATATATGCTCGACAACGATCATGTCAGGGCTAATCTTGGAGATTGTTATTGCGTTGTCGGTCCATCCTTGACTTAGGTTGTTCAGTGTCTGAACCTTCTGATTGTGATGATTGATATGTTATGGATGATTGTATGGTAGAAATCTTCTGAAGACACAGGATGAAATAGATGAGTTGGGAGACATTTTGTTGCCAATGTGCTGCTATCAAGTCTTCAAGGACTCTGTTCCAAGAGACATCCTTTGAACCAGCTTCTTAATCTTGGACTATCGTATGGAATGGGATGCGGTGAGCAGTCCCCAGTTATATTTCTGTTAGATCCGATGGCATGTCCGAACATGTGAACGTATCTTTGTGGCGTGCTTTTTTCGAAGCACATGTACGGCTTCATGTTGAGAAATTCTCGCGGCTCATAAAACTTCGGCAGTGATGATGTTGAAATCAGAAATAAACAGGTTGAGGGGAGTAAAAGCGTCTCATGCTGGTAGTCCCCATGTGTAGCCTACTTTCATCGCATCGCCTTTAATCCATGTCCAAGCTTATTGTACTTTTTTGGATGTGACGCTGGGACGCACATGGACGAAATATTCTGGATAGCGAAGAGGCAGGAATGAGAGAGTTATGTTGTTTATCATGGCTCCCTCTGTTTCTTCAAGAAAATGTTTCAGCCGCGTCTCTGGAGTTATCTCATGAGTCTTTGATGGTCGTCGGGATGGACTGCGATGATCAGTCCCCAGTCGCATTTTTCTTTAGTTTCTAAAGTTGTTTTCCTCTGAGCATGCTTGGGATTCGCCGCGGCCTCGTAAAGTGTTGAAGGCGTCTTCTTGACAGAGAGGTGATGATATTCTTGCGCTACACCCTTGAAGAGTAGATGACCTTGTTGTGGTTATGGCCTTTTGGTTGACTGTGTCTTCTGAGCTTTGACAGTGAAAGGAATCCGTGTAGATCCTCAATCCCCAAGTATGGTTTACATATTTCCATCTTGTATGGTCAGTGGGTTGACCATGATAAAGACATCACCATCGTGCGTTCGTACTGGTGATTTTGTTACTTCTTCCACGTGAAACTAAAATATAGAGGAGTACGGGTTACCTTTGTAGTGATTGCTGCTGCGGTGAAGCTCTGGCTGATATCAAAAAATGAGCGGCAATAGTTCTTGGTAGCATATGTAATCAGAAGAGACTATATTGTCATGGAAAGAAAGTAGGTTGGCTATAATTATATGGGCATCCATGGAAGTAAAAGGATGGGTTGGATGCGTAAGTGAGCAAATATCTGTGGTCATGAGTTTTAGCGGGATGGATCTAAAGGTGGCCATGAGATTGGTGCCGATCACGATCCTTGACATGGGGAGTGTGGTGGCACGACCCTTTGCAGGAAGGAGTGGTGTTGAAGCGGCTTCGGCTCTTGGAGAAGACGTTAAAACTTAAGGAGCCAAATGCTGCTTCGGATTCTGGAGCAGCAAGCAGCTTATGGAGATAACGCTGAAGCGGAGCGGCTGATAGAGCGAACATTCAAGTGGAGCGGCTGCTGAAGCGAACGTTGAAGCGGAGCCGCTGCTGGAGAATGTTGAAGCGAAGCCACTTCTGGTGAGAACGTCGAAATGGCGCCTTGGAACTCTCGGAGCCTTGACGGTTACAATGTTGAATCCGGAGACTGCGTCACTCAGCATTCTGTCAAACTCGACATCCCTTAAGTGAACAGTGGTTTGGAGTCCCCAGTTCCATCTATCGATCGTGCTTTCCAGGAAAGGTTGGGGTTTGGGAACGACTTACCTGGCTGGAAACAGCTGCTTTCCTGATGCAGTGCGGTTGAGGGCTAAAAATATGTCTTGACGTTGTGCCTTGGGTAAATATATAATCTCATATAAATGTTTCATCATATAATGCACGATTTTGCGGGAGAAGTCCCTAGAAATCATGTATCTCCTAACAGGAAAAGAGTCTTTGTGAACTCAGGGGGGTTGCTGATTTTCTTTGCTTCGATTTTGGAGAAGTTGTTCCTGATCTTTATGTGTGATGAAATTAGATTGCTGATTCCCTTCTACTGGGCATTCAAGAGCAACGACTGGAAGGATGAAAGATGCAAGCTGTTGTAAAGATGCAAGCTGTTGTAAAGATGCAAGCTGTTAGCGCTGGAAGGATGCAAGCTGTTAGCGCTGGAAAGATGCAAGATGTTGGCGCTGGAAGGATGCAAGCTGTTAGCGCTGGAAAGATGCAAGCTGTTAGCGCTGGATCGGCTTGGAATGGGCGCTGGATTGGCGTGGACGCTGGCTTGGCATGGACGCTGGCTTGGATTTGGTATGGCGCGGACTGTTGGCTGGGCATGGCGCGGACTGTTGCCTTGGCACGGCGCGAGCTTGGCACGACGCTGGCTTGGCGTGGCGCGGACTTGTTCTTGCGGGCCCAGTTGCCTCTTTCCCTACGTAGCTCAAACAGGAAATCATTTCCTTATTCAAATTCCAAAAAGTGTTATGCTTATGAAAGGGGTTGTCTCCCCTTTTTATCTCGTATCTTTGTTATCACGTCCTGGTGTTAGCGGTAGCGTGGTAGCAATAAAGTGGTCAAGCATATTCCAGCTATGTACTGCAGCGTTTCTCTTTCAATTTGTTCTCTTGTTTTCTTGTGTTGGTGCAAACCCTAGCCGTAGGTATGCCTTCCATAAATCTGTAGAAATATTTTTTCTTCTGAACTGGTGTAGACCCTAGCCATGGGTATGCCTTTCATAAACTTGTATAAATACTTCATCATAAACAATTCCTCTTTGAATATCACCGTAGTAAAGTCGGCTACCTCATGAATAGTGACGGGTAATCATTATTATGCAAAGTAGGCACGCACGGGTAGGTGACTGTTTTTTTTTTTTTGAAAGGCAAACAAAGCGCCTGGTTTATGGTTTTGATTTCTTGGATTTCTTGGGTTGATAGACAAATATTACCTTGAGGGTTTTGGATTATTCGTTTGGAATGAATTGTTTTTGGGAATGATGTTGTCTTGGTTACGATTGCAAGTGATGCAAACATCCCAGGAAAACCATGGAACCGTGTGTTGGTAGATGACATGGGGTGAAACATAACATGGCTATCGGTTTTATCATTCCTGTGAAAACTTGAAATAGCAAACCATGTATCTTGTCTAGGTAAGACTTACTCGGTTTTTCAGGTCTCCTGATGAAAATGGAACCTTCCGGGCGTAAGACCGAGTTTTATGGGAAGCGCCGCCGTGATTGTGGAATGTCCCCAGTCGTCTCATCTGATAATAAAGTTGTCGATCCCTGGTTGGATCATTCGCTTTTAATCTCTAGGAAGTCCCCAGTCATCCCTCGCCATGTCAAGACTAATAATCAGGTCGTCTGGTAACTGAGTCGTTGATCCCCGAGCGGATCGCCTGCTTCTACCTTCTTGATCTCTGGGTCGAAGCATGAGGTTGAAAATTGACATTGTAACCGAAAGATCAATCTCCCACTGTGGTCGCCAATTGTTTGAGGGTGAAAACGGTTTCTGCTGATTTTGGTAATTTCGGGTGTGTGGGTGAGAAACGAATTTAAACCCTAAACAATGTACTGCAAGGGAGTATTTTATATTCGAGAGATCAATCTGTATAAATCCGGCCTAAACCAAGAAATGGGCGTTCCAGACTTGCTTCGGTCATAAAGTGAAGGAGAAGGGTTGGTTTTGGGGAGGGAAGCGAAGAAAGTGTTGAGACCAGAATAGTTGATTCTGGAAGAGTAGTTGTTTTACGACTTGTATCAGAAAGTGGGAAGCTAACAGATGGAGAGCTAGAAAATGTTTTCTGAATGTTGTATGCTCCTGAACTGAACTTGTTGTTCGGTGGAAATAGGTAAGGCCCCTTTATACAAGTCGGAATGAAACGTACTCTGGTCTCATTAAGAAATGGAAAACGGGTGAGTAAATGGGAGGAGGTAGTCACAGGTAACGCCTGGAATTGATGTTCCATTAGAGAAGGAGTTTCACCATTACTCCCTGTATTTACTAACCGCTTCATCCTTATGACACTCTCTTATAACTGGCGTATTGTACGCCGCACGCTGTAACCCGCCAAACCAATACCCAATGAGCATCCCCCAGTTTTGTGACATGCGTTGATGTCTCGAATGTTTTTGTGAAAAACATGTAGCACATTTGATGTTGTATGGCAAGTTGAGCTTGGGAGACTTGCGTGGCGACCTTCGACGGTCGAGATTTTGCATCTTAAGAAGACAGGTAGCCGTTGATTATTGCATGATCAGTATGGCTTTAATATGGCCTAGTTTAGGCGCGGCCAAAAGTTAGGGATTTGGCTTTGTTTAGGCGCGACCAAACTAGGGCCAAAGGTTGCCATGCGTTAGCTGGTAACCTTGGACGGCTAAGATCTGCACCTTAGATGAAAAGTGGCCTTTGATTGTTGCGAGCTTCGTTTTGGAACTGTAAAGGGAATTTTGGGGGTATGGGTTAGGGCGGCAAGGTGGACGCCACTGCATGCCATTGGCTCATGTGGCATGGTCGGCATACCTTGGCGCGGTTTAAGCGTGGCCAAAACTAGGGTTTTGGGCGTTGGGCCAAAGGTTACCATGCGTTGGTTGGAGACCTTGGACGGCTAAGATTTGCATCTTAGATGGAAAGATGGCCGTTGATTGTTGCAGCCTTCGTTTGGTAGCCCGGCGGCATGAAAGCATGGCCGGCATGGCTTTGACATGGAGTGGAGCCACTGGTAGTGTGCGGCTTGGAAGGGAAGCGCTTGCGGCTTTGTCTAAATTAGGGTTTAGTATGCTAAAACCCTAATTAGCGCCCTTTACTAGAATCGATGTAGAATTCTCATACAGACTCGTATTTTGATGGTCCACCCTCCAATATGCACGGAAAAGAATTTCTTATCTCCATAAGCAGGAATATTTAGGTTTTGAGCTCGTTCAGGAGGTGAAAACAGCCCGAAAGTAAAAACTCAAGAAGAATTCATGAGGGACGGTGGCATGTTTGGTGCGTTTTTGGGAAGCTAGCATGTTTTAGAAAGCTAGCAAGTTTTGGGAAGCTAGCTTGTTTTGGGCCAAAGGTTACCATGTGTTGTTTGGCAACCTTGGACGGCTAGGATTTTCACCTAGGATGGAAGGGTGGCCGTTGATCGTCGCACGCCTTCATTTTGGTACACGTATAGGGAAGGCCAACACGGTATGGCGCGGCAAGGTAGCTGGAACGACATGCCATTGGTACATGTGGCATGGCCGACATGACTTGGTGTGGTTTGACGTGGCCAAAACTAGGGTTTTGGGCCAAAGGTTACCATGCCTTGTTTGGCAACCTTGGACGGCTAAGATTTGCATCTTAGATGGAAAGATGGCCGCTGATTGTTGCAGGCCTTTGTTTGGGTAGCCGCATGGGGAAGGCCAACATGGTATGGCGCGGCAAGGTGGCTGGCACGGCATGCCATTGGCACATGTGGCATGGTCGGCATGCCTTGGCGTGGTTTAGGCGTGGCCAAAACTAGGATTTTGGCGTTGGGCCAAAGGTTACCATGCATTGGTTGGTGACCTTGGACAACTAAGATTTGCATCTTAGATGGAAGGATGGTCGTTGATTGTTGCAGGCCTTTTTTTTTTTTGGTAGCCGCATGAGGAGGCCAACACGGTATGGCGCGGCAAGGTGGCTGGCACTGCATGCCATTGGCACATGTGGCATGGTCGGCATGCCTTGGCGCGGTTTTGGAGTGGCCGAAACTAGGTTTTTGGGCCAAAGGTTACCATGCGTTGTTTGGCAACTTGGACGGCTAAGATTTGCATCTTAGATGGAAAGATGGTCGTTGATTGTTGCAAGCCTTTGTTTGGGTAGCCGCATGGGGAAGGCCAACACGGTATGGCGCGGAAAGGTGGCTGGCACGGCATGCCATTGGCACATATAACATGGTTGGCATGCCTTGGCGTGGTTTAGGCGTGGCCAAAACTAGGGTTTTGGCGTTGGGCCAAAGGTTACCATGCGTTGGTTGGTGACCTTGGACGACTAAGATTTGCATCTTAGATGGAAGGATGGCCGTTGATTGTTGCAGGCCTTTGTTTTTGGTAGCCGCATGGGGAGGCCATCACGGTATGACGCGGCAAGGTGGCTGGCACGGCATGCCATTGGCACATGTGGTGCAGCTAGCATGGTTGGCATGCCTTGGCGCGGTAGATGTGGCTTGCATGGTTTTCCATTGGCACAGTGGTGCGGCTGGCATGGTTTGCCATTCGCACAGTGGTGCGGCTAGCTTGGTTGGCATGCCTTGGCGCGGTAGATGTGGCTGGCATGGTTTGCCATTGGCACAATGGTGCGGCTAGCATGGTCGGCATGGCTGGCATGGTTTGCCATTGGCACAGTGGTGCGGCTAGCATGGTTGGCATGCCTTGGAGCGGTAGATGTGGCTGGCATGGTTTGCTATTGGCACAGTGGTGTGGATAGCATGGTTGGAATGCCTTGGCGCGGTAGATGTGGATGGCATGGTTTGCCATTGGCATAGTGGCGTGGGAATTAAGGTTTGGCCTATCGAAACCCTAATTAGTATTAAAAAAAAGGTACCTGGTAGTTTTCTCGCAGACATATTAAAGGGTTGAATAAATGCGCTTAGTGGAGACATTATTACTCAAGTTCTGTAACGTCACTATCTGACTAGGGCTTTACGATTTTAACCCTAAGCTAAAAACCACCATCAACAACTACATTCCTTCGAGAAGGTGGAGCTGTAATGCAAAAGCTTTGATGTCATGCGAGGTAAGCATTTAGGACTTTTTAACTTTCAGTTGTTGACAATGCAATGCAGTATTCCCATATGCCCCATACTATGCAACAAGACAACAACATAACATGTGCACCTCAGATCTTATTTAGTGACACTAGAGACTGATGTTGTAAGATTTATACTTATAAAGCATGTCTGAGAAAGTGAATTTATTAGAAATTCATACTAACACCAAGCACCAACATTAAGAAATGACGAAATATACTACGCTGGTATTTCTCATATAATTTTATTGGGTTAGAAATAACGAAATATACGTATGCTGCTATTCTCATATAACTTCTGCTCATTCTCATATAACTTCTATTCAATCTCATTTTCTATAGCTCATACTAATTCTGGTCGCACTTGTGCAGGTCAGGAAAACTGCTAACCGATCGATTCTTACATGTAAAAGTAACGTCAAGAAGCGACCTGTGCAGTTAGATATGCTACTAAGCCTGTTGAGCAGTTTATGATAGTTGTAGTCATGACAATGATGTGTTTTAGAAACCAAAAAAAAAAAAAAAAACATATATGCACTCATAAAACAATATAGGAAATCCATGCAGGGATGTTCAGCCTGATTATAAACCGTTCAGGTGTTATCTTCATATACTGCAATTAGAACAAGAGTTTGGACCCTGTAATATCCTCTTTGCATTCTCCTTATCTAGTGACAAGTTTGCTACTGTCTAAGAGTAACATAGTCTGCTTTTAATTTTTGCTTCTGGTTTGCAGTAAGGATTAGGATCATCTACTTATGCTCAGGTTTTACTAGTAGTTTGATGTCTGCGCTTTTTCGTTCAGGGTGTTGGGGGAGACTTACCAAATCCGAGCCGCTATGCGCAATACGAAACCTACACAAACAATGACATACAAATGCGGAAATAACACAACTAAGCAATATAGAAGCAATCACACAACACCGGCAATTACGTGGAAAAACCCCTCCAAGGTGAAGGGTAAAAAACCACGGGCAAATCTTCCACTATAACAACAATGGGTTACACACAATTCTCCCAATTTGGGGATAACAACAACTTCAAGGTGCATATAGCACTTGGATAACCAATTTGCCTAATTACACTCACCACTAGGGTGGATCAACAATTCATTCACCTAAATAGGTAAGATTCACTATCAATTTGAGAATAGAAAGAGTAAGATTACAACTACTAGAGTTTGAGCAAACCCTAGATTTTTCCCCCTTTGAAGAGATGTGGAAATTGATCAATCAATCTTCACCACAACAACCAATAGATCCTTAGCTAAGAACCCTTTCTTCTTCTTCAAGAGAACTTCAATCTCACCAAAAATGGTGACTTAACCTTTCTCCCTCACTCTCTTTCTCTTCTTCCTCTCTTTCTTTCTCTTTCACGGGTTTGTGAATACTAACTCTCCTGGATGTTTTGGAAACAAAAGCTAGGACACTTGTTACTTAGATTCTCCCATTGGTTAAGGGGACTCCAGGACTATTGGGTCATAAGGAGTAAACCCAACAATCTCCCCCTTACGACTTATGGCAAAGTACCCGTCACCACCAAACCTCGCCTCTTTGAGAAATACACATGCTTGTATTTTAGTAGCGACTTTGTCATCATATCAGAACCGTTGTCATCTGTATGGATCTTCTCAATATACAAGACCTTCTCGTCGAGAACTTCTTGTATCCACTGATACCTAATATTGATGTGCTTGGACCTCCAGTGAAAACTCGAATTCTTGCTGAGATGGATGGCACTCTCAAAATTTGTCACAAGAAACGATGAACCTTTGTTGCTTCACACCGAGTTCTCTAACAAACCTCTTGATCCATATCATCTCCTTGCAACTCTCCGTAGCTGCAATGTACTCGCCTCTGTAGTAGATAATGCCACACATTTTGTAACTTGGATTGCCAAGACACGACTCCCCGCATAGGTAAATAAGTAACCCGATGTCGACTTGAGACTTGTCTTGAGCACCTGCCAAATTTGAATCTGTTTAACCAACTAACTCTCGGCTTGTCACCTCCATAACACAAACACATATTAGAAGTACCCCTTAGATACCGTAGTATCCATTTCCTGCTTCCCAATGCTCGGGACCGTGATTTGATAGAAATCGTTTACCACTCCAACTGCATAAGCTATATCCGGCCTTGTACACACCATTGCATACATCAAACTACCAACTGCGGATGCATAAGGAATATTCTCCATCTTCCGTTTCTCAACATCATTCACAGGACATTGATCATGAGTTATCTTAAAATGGTTTGCAAGTGGACAACTTACCGGCTCAGCCTTGTCCATGTTAAATCTTTGCAACACCTTCTCAATGTAGCTTTCTTGTGATAACCACAGCTTCCTTGCTTTCCTATCACGAGTGATTTCCATGCCAAGAATACGCTTTGCTGCACCCAAGTCTTTCATAGCAAAGACTTGCTCAAATCTGACTTCAACTTTGTCAATTTCTTCTTATCTTTGCCAACAATAAGCATGTCGTCAACATATAGCAAAAGAATAAGAAAATCACCATCAGCAAATTTTTTAATGAATACACAATGATCTGAAGCTGTTCTCTTGTACCCATGTTCCTTCATGAACGATTCAAACTTCTTGTACCATCTTCTAGGAGCTATCTTCAAACCATATAGACTCTTCTTTAGCTTGCACACCATGTGCTCTTTGCCTTTGACTTCAAAACCCTCGGGTTGTGCCATATACACATCTTCCTCCAACTCACCGTGAAGAAATGTTGTCTTGACATCTAGTTGTTCTATCTCAAGATCCAAACTAGCGGCTATTGCCAAGACAACCCGAATAGAAGGAAATCTCACCACCGGTGAGAAAATATCGTCAAAGTCAACACCCTTTCTCTGCTCATAACCCTTCACAACTAAGCGTGCTTTGTACCTTGGTTGTGAGTTACCATCTTCAGTCTTGATTCTATACACCCACTTGTTTTTCAGAATTTTCTGGTTTTCTGGCTTGTCAACCAAATCAAGAGTGTCATTCTCATCTAAAGAGCCAACCTCTTCTTTTATGGATTTCAACCACTTCTGACTTTCAGGAAACTAAGAGCTTCTTCATAAGACTCTGGTTCACCTGCATCTGTGAGCATCACATACTCATGTGGTGTATATTTTGTTGAAGGTAATCCGGGTCCTGCTGGATCTTCTCAACTCAGCTTCTGGTTGTTGTTGCACTTCTTGCTCAACATCACCCACTGGAACATCTTCATGATTTTGTTCTTCTTCTTCATTACCATTACCATCAACATCATCATCATGTTGTTCAAGAGTAGGAACAACTGGATTTGGATCCAAGGTCATATCATCTTGAAGCTTTGGCATCTCAATCTTCTCAAAGTCTTCAATAGTCCGTCTTCAAGGAATACCGCATCCCTACTTCGATAACCTTCTTGTCAACTGGATCCCAAAATCAGAACCAAACTTCTCCGTCCCATAGCCTAGGAACACACACTCGCTTTGCTTTGTCATCAAGCTTTGATCTCTGATCTTTTGGGATATGAACAAGCCCCGCAACCAAACACTCTCAAGTGATCATAAGTAGGCTCTTTGTCTCTCCATACCTTTCTCGCTACTTCTCCATCTAGCGGTCTTGAAGGAGATCAATTGATCAAATACACAACAAAAGTATTCATTGCTTCACCCGAAATGCTTCGCAACTTGGAATGAGATAACATGCAGTTGATTCTCTCAAGAATAGTGCGGTTCATCCTCTCTGCAACACCATTATGTTGTGGAGTCTTGATCTTGATTGTTCATGACGTATACCCATGCTCTTGCAATACACTTCAAGTGGTCCAATGTATTCTCCCAGTTGTCGAGCGAAGGCACTTGAGGTTCTACTGTTTCCCTTTCCACCATGTTGTGAAACATCTTGAACACAGGAACAACATCGTCTTTGGTCTTGATTGCATATGACCAAACCTTCCTTGAAGCATCATATATGAAAGTAACAAAGTAAAAGGCACCACCAAGTGTTTTGACCCTTATAAGGTCCACATACGTCGGAATGAACAAGATCAATAATACCAGAATTACGCTTGGGTAAAGTTTTATGAAAGGAAACTCTAGTTTGTTTACCAACCAAACAATGAGTACACTTACCCAATTGCATACCTTTGGCCTTTGGAAAGACTTGTCTTTTGGTGAGGATTTGAATTCCCTTCTCATTAAGATGACCAAGTCTTCTATGCCACAGCTCGGAGGTTGAATCTTTGTCAACAGCATTCAACTCACCTTTAAACACCTTCACCTGTGTTTTGTACAATGTGCCACACTTCTTGCCTCTTGCAATAACCATGGAGCCCTTGCTTAGCTTCCATTTTCCATCACCCAAGTGATTGTTGTACCCTTCATCATCTAGCACTCCAGGTGACATTAGATTCAAACGAAGATCTGGTACATGTCGCACATTTACGAGAACCAATGTGCAGCCAACACTGGTCTCAACTTTCACATCACCCATTCCTACAATTTTAGCAACACCATTGTTTCCCATTCTAACTGACCCAAAGTCACCAGCCTTGTAGGAGGTAAATACATCTTCATAAGGAGTAGCATGATAAGATGCACCTGAATCAACTATCCACTCTGAATCAGAACCTGCAGAACTCACACAAACATCATTACAATCTGAGAATAAAATGATATCACCATCTGTTGCAACAGCTGCAACATCATTGTCTTGTTTATCATTTCCTTTCCCCTTCTTGTGTTCTTGCTTCGGCTTCCTACATTCATTTGAATAATGACCTCTCATACGACAGTTCCAACATTCAATGTCCTTCTCGGACTTTGATTTACCCCTTGACTTGCTACGGCCAACTTGTCTTCTATCTTTTCTTCTACCTAGATTTTACGTAACAAGAGCTTCGAATGAGATGATTCTAATGACCTTCTTCTAACTTCTTCATTCAAAGAACTGTTTGTAGCAATGAGTCATGTTCAACTTCTGTCTGAGCAGAATAACTGAGACAATTCCTCAATGGCTCCCATTTATCAGTAAAGTATTTAGCAACAAGTAAGCTTGAATCTCTTCGGGAATTATCAGCTCCATAGATGTAAGTCGATTCATAATACCCTTCATTTCATTTAAATGTTGCGCCATTGAACTCCCTTCCTTGTATGCTGACTTTCCAAGCCTTTTGAATAGAAGAGCTTTTGGACAAGGAGACTGCTGATCATATATCTGCTCTAACTTGGTCCACAAAGAATATGCTAGTGTCTCACTAGCCATATGATGAAAAATACCATCATCAATCCACTGACGAATGAAACCAAGCGCTTTACGATTAGTAACTTTCCAATCTTCTTCACTTGTCTTCTCAGGCTTCACTCCCTTACTCTCTATTGGATCATAGAGATCTTTATAATATAACCAGTCTTCCATCTTCGCCTTCCATATCACAAAGTTCTCACCGGTCAAATTGACCATTCTATTACTAGTACTAGCTTCCGTCATTGCACATGATTAGCTCAACCTGGCTCTGATACCACTTGTTGGGGGAGACTTACCAAATCTGAGCCGCTATGCGCAATACGAAACCTACACAAACAATGACATACAAATGCGGAAATAACACAACTAAGCAATATAGAAGCAATCACACAACACCGGCAATTACGTGAAAAAACCCCTCCAAGGTGAAGGGTAAAAAACCACGGGCAAATCTTCCACTATAACAACAATGGGTTACACACAATTCTCCCAATTTGGGGATAACAACAACTTCAAGGTGCATATAGCACTTGGATAACCAATTTGCCTAATTACACTCACCACTAGGGTGGATCAACAATTCATTCACCTAAATAGGTAAGATTCACTATCAATTTGAGAATAGCAAGAGTAAGATTACTTACTACTACAGTTTGAGCAAACCCTAGATTTTTCCCCTTTGAAGAGATGTGGAAATTGATCAATCAATCTTCACCACAACAACCAATAGATCCTTAGCTAAGAACCCTTTCTTCTTCTCTTCAAGATAACTTCAATCTCACCAAAAATGGTGGCTTAACCTTTCTCCCTCACTCTCTTTCTCTTCTTCCTCTCTTTCTTTCTCTTTCACGGGTTTGTGAATACTAACTCTCCTGGATGTTTTGGAAACAAAACATATAAGCTAGGACACTTGTTACTTAGATTCTCCCATTGGTTAAGGGGACTCCGGGACTATTGGGTCATAAGGAGTAAACCCAACACAGGGTATCTCGGAAGTTGGGTCTTTTGAATAGTTTGCTTGCTAATAAATAAGCCTCCAGAAGTCTCCCTATAAGAAAGTAACAATTGCGTTATTAGCTTAGTAAGCAAATAAACATGCAAATATTTTTGTTTGTTTAATTCTCCTAAACATATTAATTTCATATCTTCTCGTCCCGTCTTTATATTTGCAGGAAACTATATATCCATAAGCACATTAGATCCAGCTATTGAATTATGGGATCTCAACCTTTGAAATCTTATTTCTTCATGATTATTTTTAATTGAATTCAATCTTTGAGTTCGTAAGTGGTGTCATGTTAGTAAATAAAAAGAGCTTTTGCAGGACCCATCGAGCATGCCAGTAGTATCCATCATTACTGAAGGTACCGTTAGATCCAATGTACATCATATGCCTAGTAAGTTCTCTTTTCAACCTGTGGTTCTTCATCTTATACATTTTATTCTATTCCACGTAATGTAGATTGTAACTGTAGTGATTAAAATGCAAAGACTTAAGTTTTTCTAAGGGTTTATACTCAGTTTCCTTACAAGTATCAGTTGGATGGCTTTTGCAAAACTGTTTCCAGTTGGCATTCATCAATTGGACATGGGTAAGCCCTCTGATAAGATTAGTAGATAGAAAGTTCTTCACTTGGCATTCTTTAGTTTTCTCACTACTGAGTTTGTTTCATAATCTTTTCTTTCTTCCATACTTTTATCTGGATGCACTATGTACTTTTATATGTAAATATTTTGGGTTTATCGAGTTTGAGTCTCCTGAGGTTTGTTCTTGTAATTGGTGTGTTTCGCTTGTTTGTGTAACTTCAAGTTTGTGTTGTTGTAACTAAATGTAATTGTTGCCAAATATAGGTGGTGAAGATTGTCGCAGACTATATGCATAATTATCTCCTCTTTGAGCACTTGTTGTAAGTTCATATTGTTCCAACATAGAAAGTTCATCCTAAACCGTAAGCAATTCTTTTAATTATTGCAACTTATATAAGTGCGTTATTTGGTTGCTAAGTTAGAAAATTGTGTTCGTCCTAGTGACTTTATTGAGTCAGATTTTACGGCGAGCAATTATTTGTCTTTATAATCATGGTCATCGTATTACCATTTTCTTAGGATAATATCATCATAAACCAAACTACATCAGCAACATGCATAATCTAGAAATCGTCGCGGAGGAAGAGATGGGAGGGAAGAACTTAAATTTGATTCGAACAGTATGCGCTGGTACTTCATGTATTTGTATTTCAGTTATTTTTTTTTTTTGCCTTAGAGACATCCAACAATGTAGAGTTCATTTTCCTTTAAAACATTTTATAAGATTCTCTTTCTCTTTTTTTTTTTGAAAGATTGATGTAATGTTAAGTTAATAGAATAATAATTCTTGTTTTGTCATGACTTTAGTGTTGTGTTTCATAGTTTAATTATGATTTCATGTTGAATGTGAGTTGTTATTTTATTGAATTATCAGAATAGATAGAATCAGGGTAATGGGAACTGTGGTGTTGCAGGATAAATTGGGGTGGTGGTGGTGGTGGTGGTGTATTGATTTTGACTAGGTCAACGAAGACCTGACTTGAGTCTTTTTTTTTCTTGTTGCTAAAATTTAGCAACGGCAGAAATGTGTTGCTAAATCTGAACCAGAACAACTATATCATGTCCTAATAAAAATATCCCGGAATAACTCTAAAATTAGCAACAGAGTAGCAACAGATTATTTATGTTTCTAAATTTTTGTTTCACAACTGTTTGTTTCTGTTGCGACTGCCGTTGCTGACCAAAATTAGCAACAGAGCTAGAGTTGTTGCGAAAAACTGCGATGTTTAGCAATGGCAAAAATCTGTTGCAGGGCCGGTCAGCAACAGATTTAAGCTGTTGCTAAACGCTAAATTTGGTGTAGTGCAGGTTCTATTTATTTTTGCCCACTGGACTACATTGTTGGTGCGATTAATTTTTTTAATCACACCAATCTTGGAAAGTAGAGACCTGAGCCTTCTTTATCAATTAGATTGGAGCTATGCAAGTTAAAACTACATTTTTCACTACCTTCCAAGATTGATGCATCAAAATATGAAAGGATCAAATACCCAAGAAATATTTATTTATTTTTACGAAAAAGGGCAAATTTTATAAAAAAAAAAACAAAGCCACCAGAAAAGTGACTTGGTTCAAGAATTACACGGATGTATCAAAGATACCATCCCAATTACAAAGAATTGTGGATAAAGAAATTCCAGCAAAAATATATGTGTTTCGCGTCCAATTGAACAAAATAGATTTTATATCTGTTGGAACAATTGCTGAATTATGCCTGCAAAATAATCACAAAAACAAACAAAACATTGTTATGGCTGAGTCGCGGACTAGGTCTCTTTCTTTAAGACGTTTCGCGGCTCTGTCCAAGATTGTGCAAGCAGTTCTTCAATGTCGCGTCGTCCCCAGGATAAACAATGAAGTTCAATCTCTTACACAATCACTCTTCCACGATGAGAGGATGTGAAACTTCTACACTTCATTCTTTCTCGAAACACTTTTAGAAAAATCAAGGATGATCACACACTTGTTTTTCTTTCTCACAAAAATTCATTTTCTAATAGAAAACTGTCACATAAGAAAAAAAAAAAAGGGTTCTACAACTCTCCCAATTCTTTACATCAAAAAACTAAAACATTAAAGAACGTTCATCTCTCTTTTTTTTCTATTTTTCCAACCAAAATTCTGATTTATAGCCAAGAGTTTCAAAACATTTAAAATGTTATTAAAAGTGTTATTATGGTAGAGTTAACACCATTAAAAACCAGAAATATGTAAACGGTCAAAATTAATGTTAACAAAAATAATTTTTTTCATTTAAGAAACTTAAATGCTATTAAAAACTTTCTTTTTATTTATTGGGAAATAAATTTATGTTTTAAATATATATTCCCAACAATCCCCCACTTATATTTTTAAAACATTGAGCAAGAACGTACAGAGTTGTGCATAAGCAAAGGTGTATGGCGACTTGAACCTTTACGTAGTGTTAATAAGCTCTCTTAAAATCTGACCATAGAGTGAACATAAGTCTTGAACTCTAGGCGATAAAAAGATTACTCAACACACACGACTATACTAGTGTAAAGTCTAAAGCTGCACATTACGCCCCTGCGCTTGTATCCCGGTTTAATGAATGATCTAGAGAAGCGCCCATATTCTCATAGAAATCGGCCACACTTTCACATTCATATAGGTGAGTCTATCAAGAGTACTCCTGAATGTACCCCACTCTAAATAGAGATATAAACATCATTAAGAGTTTAAAATTTTTTAAAAAAAAAAATTAAACTCAACCTTTACTCGTTTCAGGATGTCATGCCGTGGGATGAATTCTTCAAAAGCATGATTCTCGGATCTCCATATCACCTATGACTTCGTCTAGTCCCTTTGAACCTATTTATAGGTTGGGTATCCATCATAGATGACTCAATCTCAATGGGCATCAACCTCATCCCTAAGATGTATTCACATCTTCTTATCAATCCTTTCGTCAAAGGACTAATGGAAACTCGTTTCAGACACTATATAATCCATATTCTCATAAAATCAACTCTTATAGTTGTCATTACATTCTCAATTCATGCAATAACCGCGGTACTATCACATTGGATTAATACGTCTGTTCCTCTATTTATTAGAGGATCAAATCGCTCCATCCCTTAAAGGATTCAACTGAAAGGATGTCCAATCAGCTTCGCAATATCCTTAAAGGATTGCGGTAACCATTTAGATAGTGTATTTCTAGGCGTAAGATGTGTTTGAAACACCTCATAACCTTCTCAATATTTTTACCAATTTTCCATACTAGGATTTGCAAATCTGAATATAAAACCCCCACTATGGAAGCAATATATTACACCCCCACTACAAAAAATACTTATATATATATATATATAGTCAATCACGTAGCAAAGAAGCATACTGAGCTACCATACTCATGTCTAGTGCAATCACACACAATCTCAAAATCATTAGCACTAAACCAAATGAGTGAAAACTTATTACAATCAGGACTATATATATTTCTGTCTCTTTTAAAAATTCTATTTTCATTGAATGAAAATTGATCTAAAGAAAGAAAAAATTCGTTTCAAAAATATACACCATCTTCACTCAAGTCTGTCATGTCAAATAGCAAACTAAGCATGTTCTCAATTTCATTTTCATCCTATAAGTTAGAATAAAATTCAACAAATCACTTATGCATACAAAACAAATAGTATTGTGCATTTCACTTTCATCAATTACGAAATCATTGAATGAATCAAGTAAACAATTTATATTTTATAAATTGTTTTAAAGTTGTTTTCGAGAATATAAAGGATAACTTATCTAACTTATATGATTTCTTTTATTGTAAAAACTACACAGTTTTCCATGCTTGGTTTACATAGATTCTCATCCTTAACTTACACAAAAGTATATATTTCTACTTATGACTATAACAAATCATACATTGTAGAAACAACATCAACAAAACAAGCATGTAAGTTATTTAGCGACATGAATGTAAGAGTCAACAATTGTTTGCTTGTCTAAAAACAATAGGCTCATAAAAACTTTTTGCCAAAGATTTAATAGTTTAAAGAACAAAGTTACTTTCTATAAGAAGTTATCTTTCAAATTATAAGCAACAAAATATTCATGACTAAAATTTAGTCTCACTATATATGCTTTTCTAGGTTCATTCTTAGTGAATTACTTGTCACCTTCATTTTTCTAGTTCCTCTAATTTAAATCAAATGTGTTAAAGCATAGGATATGGAACCCCCACTATTTTTTTGACTCAAACAAGAATTTCAAAACAATATCCAAAGATCCCAAAAATTGTGAAAAACTAATAAACCAATGATCTAAACCCAAAACGTTTTGCACAATATAGAGAGAAATTCAAACAATTTTCTTGAAAGCAACATTGCCTAATATTCACTACTCAAAAATCATATTTGATATCAAGACAAGTTACTCGAAGCATCTTTATAAAATTCTCAAAGACTTTATTTCATCCAATACCATTGCAAATTACGTAAGATTTGAAAATGTACATGCTTTTATGAGTTAGGTAAGATTATTACATACATGTTACTCGAAAATTCACCAAGTTCATAAGAAAATATAACATGCTCATATTCATCACTAAGTCATTGATTTATTAAAGCATGACAAAATCTCATAAATTCAAATATTCAAAATTCAATTCAAGTTATGATAAAATTCCAATATTATGCTCAAACATTTTATCCATAACATATCATTTGTAGTAGTGCAATGATCAAATTCAACAAATTTCTTATCTCACTCTTGTTTATGATAAGATATGAGCATCTTGTTATTAACAAGATGAACATCTTGGAACCCATATACATCTTTAACAGGATTGTTCTACCCAAAGTAAACTTTTAGGCTATACCAATACCGAAAATCCTAGTGATGTGATTATATCTCAACTCCACTTTCTTTCAAAACGATTTGGTTCAACTTTTGAACCATAACCTATCAAAACAAATATGGTGTAAAATACCAATCTATATCAACCTCTCACCGTATCCATAGTTCACATTAACTAAGCTTGAAAAGCGTTGTTAATAACATTTGATATCCTTGCAATGCCGTGCAAGAATAACAAATAATCTCATAATCAATATTATGTTCATTTCTTGGTGAGAGTTGATATTCACATTTTTTTTGACTAGGTTTCTAATTATTTCGGTTTTGGGTTCGTATAAAATTCCATCTCATAAGTTCAAAACTTATATGAGTCACATGTTTATTGTCATACACAATAATTCTCAATATCTTGTTTCCGTAAAATTTATTCTAAGATTAAACAATCAACTTATTCAATTTAGAATGCCATTATTTGATCACTGCAATAACTATAAATAGTTCATCAAACATACCTCAATTGCTTTTAAAGCTAAATTGGTTATAAACCATTGTCCATTCTTTGGGCACCAACAAAGAAATCAGCAACACCATTGCTCCTCACATCCATTAATCTCCCGCAATTTTTATTTCATTAGAAAATAAAAACTTGCTCAAGTAAGTGAATTTTCACCTGTCACAATCACATACGTGTGACCATTTGAAACCAAACAATAAGTAAGGTATGCACTTACATAATTACTTGAAAATTAACTAATATAGTACTCCAAGTTTCTTTTAATTGTCAAACAAAGATTCAAAGTTATATAGTTATAACATCATATATTTATAACTCTCTATCAAGCATTTTATCAAACATATGTGGTGCACTAGTTTGATTGCTAACAATAATCTTCTTTTTCATTACCAAAACAAGAGTACGAAGTACTATAATCAAGACATGATCTTTAAAGTAAATTTCTTCATCTCTAATCTCTAATCTCAAGTATCATGTCTCATATTTTGGACAAACATACACAACGATTCTGAAATTACCAAATCTCTCAACCTAAATATCCAAATAGGAAATTTCAAAATGGGTTTTCAAGATAAGTTGCTGATCTACAAGTTCCATGTTATAAAAAAATCCAAAATATCAACACAAAGATCATAAAAACGAATTCAACAAGGACTAAATTTCTGCTCGTCAGAAATTTTCAGATACATTGTGCAGTTTTCTAAAATACTTTAAAAACACTTTCCAGACTCCGAAAATTCTGAAATTTGACATGGATGATTATCATTATGTCTAATACACCCGGTTAAAATTTCAAGACCCAATTCAATTTCGTGTAGGAGATAAAAATAAGACTCTACAGCATGTTAAAAATATTCGTTTAACATCAACAATATTTGTCTATGTCAACTGTTCACAAAGAAAAAAATATATTTAACCATGTTATTCCTAGTCCATCAATATTAGACATAAAATTAACTCTAGGTATCATGTTACCTAAAATCTCAAGCATCATGTTCAATCGTTAAAGAAAAAATATTCTGGTTATAATTCTATCAAACAAAATAAAATAATGATACTTATCGCGTTTGAGCAATTGTTTTCTTTTGGTATATATGGCAGAATAAACCGTCTTAAAATTGTTGGAACAATTGCTGAATTATGCCTGCAAAATAATCACAAAAACAAACAAAACATTGTTAATTTGAGTCGCGGACTAGGTCGCTTTCTTTAAGACGTTTGCGGCTCGCCAAGATTGTGCAAGCAGTTCTTCAATGTCGCGTCGTCCCCGGATAAAACAACCGAGTTCAATCTCTTACACAATCACTCTTGCACGATGAGAGGATGTGAAACTTCTACACTTCATTCTTGCTTAGAAACACTTTTTAGAAAAATCAAGGATGATCACACACTTATTTTTCTTTCTCACAAAAATTCATTTTCTAATAGAAAACTGTCACATAAGAAAAAAAAAAAAGGGTTCTACAACTCTCCCAATTCTTTACATAAAAAAAACTAAAACATTAAAGAACGTTCATCTCTCTTTTTTTTCTGTTTTTCCAACCAAAATTCTAATTTATAGCCAAGAGTTTCAAAACATTTAAAATGTTATTAAAATTGTTATTATGGTAGAGTTAACACCATTAAAAACCAGAAATATGTAACGGTCAAAATTAATGTTAACAAAATTAATTTTTTTCATTTAAGAAACTTAAATGCTATTAAAAACTTTCTTTTTATTTATTGGGAAATAAATTTATGTTTTAAATATATATTCCCAACAATATCCATAATCAGCTGCTTTGAATTCCTGCTCATATTATTGTGGAGCCTATTATTCCTTTCTCTCCATACACTCCACCAAATAGCAAAAGGAAGATAAACCCATAATCTTTTAATTCTCCTTTTGGACTTCTTATTACTCCATTCCCATATGGTTCTCTTCACATCACTTGAAAAAATCCAAGTAATACCAAAACTCTTTAGAAAATAACTCCAGACCTCAAAAGTGAATTTGCAGTGGATAAAAATAAATGAGAATTACTCTAAGTATGCTGGTGACAGAAAAGACAATTGGCATTTTGTGCCAAACCTAAGTAATACCCAAGAAATATATACTACTTGTTTTTAGTCTTAAACTTAAATGTTGTTCCTCTTACTTGGGATCAACTCTTCCAAAATCTAGCCTCACCTGAAAGGAGAACCCGGATAGCAAATCTTTCTCAGGGAGGTTAATTATTCGGGTTCAAGAGGGTTTGGAGGTATAAATCTTAAGATTCTAAAATAAGTTAGGAAAAATAGGTTTTGAAATTATGTTTTAGGCCTCCAAAGTTTTTTCTTTTAATTTTCCCTTAAATAGGCAGCAACACATTTTAAAGAAAAAACGGAAAATGGGTCATTTGTCCAAAAAAAAATTTAAAACATGGTTCAAATGGACGAGTAAAAATTATTATGGGTGAAATGGACACAAAAAAAATAGCAAGGATGAAACTGGATTCATCCTGGCTTAAACTTAAAAAATAGTGAGGATGGCTGGATGCATCGATGTAAATTAAAAATAAGAAAAAGAATTTGAAAATGGATAGGATGAAACTGGTTACATCCTGGTTATTTTTATATTTTTGTCCATTTAAACAGTATCAAAATCTAAATGTCTTTTTCACCCAGAAATTATTGATTTTGGTCTTTTTAACCAATTTTGTAAAGAAAAATTAATTATCCGACAGCGGTGTTATCAAATAGAGTACATCCAGATTTTAAGAAAGAAAATAAGCACTATAAATAAATTAAAAATCAAATATCAAATGGTCGCATCATTAAAAAAAGATAGTGTTGATAGTGAAGGAAATACTCTTTAACGCGGCTAATATTGGGGAATTTAAAAAACTGTTGAAAAATTCAGATTGTTAAAAAAAATAATTACTGCAATGCAATTAGACAATCAACTAGCAGTTTTAATGTAATACTAGTAGTTTGATCCTCTTGATACACTGATGCATTTTTATAGCTTCTGGTTTTGACATGATTCACCTTCCTTTTACATCCCCCGGATTAAGTCGGAGTTTCTCTTGGGTTGTGCTTAAGATCATCTATTAGTTTTTTCTAAACGAAGTAATCGTTTATTTAAAAAGAAAATGAGATATGTAAGAACCACAAATCAACACTGCATATTTTTTGAGTCATGATAGTTTTCACCAATATCTCAAGCCCTTCTGCAATTTTAAGGAGATGAGACAAAGGGAAACATACGGATTACTAGTTGTGGAAATGAGAGAGCTTAAACTAATCAATCGTTGTTTAAAAACTGAACAAAATAAGGGTGTCAACTGTCAATATGTTGTGTGAATGATACTGTGTTCATTTACATTGCGTCCCAACGCCTCTTGAATGACTCTCATTTGTTCTTTTATGTTTTAGAGTTTGGTCAGGAATTTTTTATATATGCTTTTGCACCAAACCTGCTTCTTTTTTTTAAGTGCACCGAACCTGTTAATTGTGCACTTTATTCATTTTTTACCTCACAACGACTTTATTTATTCTTCCCATTTTAGTTTTTACCGTGTCTCCACCACTGAATTACAGCATCATTGAAATTCAAGCTATTTCTTTTCAGGTGAACCGTGAACGTCTCCTTTCCGCCCAAAAGATTCTGGTTGTGGAAATCTTTCGGTAGAAATGAAGAGAAGAGAACCCATTTTTTATGACAAGGGATACAAGGAGACAATGCATACCACAACAGACATCAATTTGAATCTTGACTATTTTATTTTTTTGAAAGGGCTAACCAATTTATTTAGATAAAAGATGTTACAATTTTTGGACAGGCAGTTCCGAATCTATCGTTTAATATAATTTTTTGTTAAGTTTTCTTTTGGGCAAAGACTTCTTGTGTTTACTTTTATTTTACATTTTGAATAATTTTCTTCGCTAATAGAGCGATTACACTTTTATAGTGTTTTTTTTTATAGATTTGTTCGTGGTTCGGGTTTTTAGATACAATTACATCAGGTGATTTGACTGAGGCAAGATCAAGTTCTTCTTTTGTGAATAATAGATCTAGAGTTTCAGGCTTCGCTAAACATGAGTTTTTAGGCAAATCACTCATTTCTAATAGGAGTATCTCTTTTCCAAGAAGAAAATCAATCAAAATGGTTGAATTTCTCCAATCTCTCCATACAAGATTTGGGTGCTACCGTTGTGAATCGCTCTTTCTCTTCGCAATTTATTTATGTTTTGCATCTTTTTTTGTATTCGTTTCATGTTTATGATGTACTCTTTTTTTTTTGAAAATCATCCTGTAAACGTTTCTTAATGGAATGAAATACTAATGGTTAATTATCAAAAAAAAATAAAAAAATAAGTACAATTTTTTTTGTAGGAAAGGTGGGCAGTCTTCGTCCCAGCTGGATGTCATTGCCGTTGTAGATTGTTGCATTTGTGTTTTGACTCATGGTAGTGCAACTACAGTGTGGTATTGAAAAAGTTTATAGAGCAGTGAGAATTAAGTAAGGCTATTTTGTACTTGCACTAGCAAGATTCAAAGCAACATCTCAGAGAATTATTACGGCGGTTAAAATATAAAAAAAAGTCGGCATTTAATGTGTCATTATATTGGACTATACCTACTTTCTTCTCTTACACGCAGGACAGGCTAAAGTTCAATCATCTTTTTACGCATGAGAGGCCACTTGACTCAGCGGGAACTTGGAAAAAACCTCCGGCTCCCGTGAGAGGGAATGAACGGTCAGATGGAATGACTCGTGCAATTGGATAGGGAATGGGTAAAGTTGGCCCCATTCCTTCTCTCTCACTCGGTAATTCTCACGGGATTTACTCCCGGTGTACGAATCATTGTTGCCCGCTCCCAGTGTTACAATTTCGGAAAAGATCAGTACTCGTGTCAGAATAGGTCCCGCCAGTGTTACTATTTCGGATGGGCCTTTTTAACGAGGTAAAAATTTCAGATTAAAGAAGGGTTTGAAGGTGCATGGTACAAATCTAAATAGCCTAGAGTAAGTTAGGAATATGTATGTCTTTTAAGATTTTTTTTTCTCCTGTTGTCATTAGGGACGACATTGAAAGAATTGGGGGCGACTTTTTTATTCTCAACCCATAGACACCGTTATGGGATGTCTTAAATTTTGGAGATTACCTAAATACCCTTACATAATCGGTAGTTAGTATAGTGGTATTATCTACCGATTGTTAAAGTATAAAACTAGAAATGGAACTTGTGGCCGTTAGCAATCGGTAGATAGCTGAAGTTCATAAATAACTTCATAAGCCGCCGATTACTGGAAAACCCGATCTCGATATTTTTGACAACTTATTAATCGGACGTTTGGTGAAGTTCGTATACTACTGATTATTGTAGTTCTCAAATTCGAAAAAAAATTAGAGATTTTGGTAAAAACAAAATTTGAGGCAACTTCATAATCGGAGGTTACGTTACCTTATTAACCTACCGATTATTGTAGTTCCCAAATTCGAAAAATTAGTGATTTCGGCAAAAACAAAATTTGGGCCAACTTTATAATCGGAAGTCAGATTAACTTATTAACCTACCGATTATTGTAGTTACCAAATTTGAAAAATTAGAATTTAAACAAAAACAAAATTTGGGGCAAGCTTTATAATTGGAAGTTATTAACCTCCCAGATTATGTAGATCGGTCATCAACAAAATAGAGCCGTTGGTACTTTAAACTATATAAGGATGGTATCCTTTTACCCTCTATGCAACACAAATACATTTAAACTCTCTCCAACATCATCTGCAACATAATGGCCCAACCATTCATTAATCCTACAGATTTCACGATAGAAGAAGGTTTATCTTTATGTAGGCGTTATGTTTAATTCTATCCGAGACGAGGAGAAGAATGAGTATGAGTTATTTGGGGAGAATTTACGAAAAATTCTGCGCCGACACCGGTAACCCAAATAACCGTCACCCTGCTGATCTTTTCTGCCGAGTTGGTTCGATAAACGGACACGTCGAAGAATTCGTCCATTTAACTTATCTTGTGAATCAATATCGATTGAGGGGTGAAACCAATGATGAGGTTATAGCACGATCTCTCGGGGAATGGCGGAGATGAAAAAGATCAAGCTTTCGTTATGAAGCTCATTTCAGAATCCTTAAGGCGATGGAAAGAATTAATCCGTTTAGGGCTCGTCCAACACGTCCACGACGGTAATCATGAGACCTTGTAATAGAATAGTGGAAGTTCAATCAATATTTATGATTGTAAAATTATTATGATTTGTAGATGATATCGTTATGATTTTAAAATTATTTATAACAATCGTAGGTTTTAATCCTTTACCTAACTACCGATTATACTCCAACGGCTATTTCGTTCAAAATAAACTAGTCGTGCCTCAAAAACCACACACAATCGGTATTAAAAATACATATGATAATCCTCCGATTATAGGTGCTGAATGAAACTGAGACCTCTGTTGACAAAACTGCAAATAATCGGTAATACATAACAATACGTAACGTCCGATTATGAATAATCGGTAGGAAGTGTTCAATCCTTGTATACCGATTATATGTAATCATTGTACGTAATTTCGGTACACTCTTGTAAAAGTACGCATCAACGCCATATTTTCAACAACAAAAAAGAGACGTTGGGACTCTCATCTATATAAGGAGGGTAAACTCTTCTTATTTATGCACCAAACAACACATATATAGCGTCCTGTATTCTACAAATAGATTTTCCATCGTCTACTCTTTTTAATTCATTCTATATCTCAACTTACAAGCATGGCAACGTTTAACGCATTTGAAGATTTAGTCATTGTCAAAACATGGTATCACGAAACAAGACGTGAAGATGTCATAGCCGGAAGGATCGCACCCGAAATCTTTCGGGGGAGGGTGTATAGCCAATTTGTGCGAGTATGGAAATCCAAAGCAAAGATCACTCCAACAAGTTCATAATCGTTTCCGACTTATCCAAAAATGTGTAAATGATTACATAACGATACAAAAGAGGATATTTAACACTAGCCACTTAAGCTTGTCGATCCAACAATTTGTAAGTATTTCCATATTTCTTTTACATAAGACCGGGTGCCTAATCTTTCTTACTAAAACGAACTTGGCATTCTTTTGTATTTGTTTATGTAGGAGACACTCGCAAAAAGACACTACTTAGTGGAAAAGGGTGAAGAATTCACATATGATGGAAGTTATGAATTCCTGAAGTCTGTGGCAATAGTATAAAGATTGATTGTTGCAATCAGAAGTTGATGAGTGCCAAATAGTGCATATTTATACACCTTTTTATTGGCATTTTACTCATCTTTTGCGCTTATAACTCAGATATTATCCCAGATTCTGTGTTTTCCTTGTTTTCAAGAATAAATATTTGTATTAATTAATTTTGTGTTTTTAGGTAATAAATAAAGCTCGGAGAATTTGAGGAGCCGAAGAGCGAAGAATTGGAGTCGAGCATCTATGGAGCAGAGATAGCCAAAGCCAATTGAATCAGTTGCAAAGAAGACATGGGCTAGAGCTACCCGAGACCCGGATCCGAACCCGCTCGTCCCGAGCCGTTGAGATCTCTCCCAGACGCATCATACGGTCGCTGCCTCCACGTGCATCGAAGATCGCTGCTCCCGTGCTACACCAGATCACATCAAAAACCGGCTACCTCTCTCAGCCGTTCAGATCGCAGCCACTCCATCCAACGCTCGCTAGGCTAGTCTCATCATTCCCCTGATGCACCCGCTCAACACCACAACACCCTATACCCTATACCCCCCACGACCGAACCCTAATCTACCCTCATTTTCTCTCCCTCTCTCTCTTTCTTCTTCCCCTACCTCTGCAACTCCCTCTCCCTGACCAACTCTCTGTTCTTCCGACACCACCTCCACCTTCGCCATCACCACCACACCACCAACCATCCTGACACTCCAACATCAACCCTGCTACCAGCCGCACCCCTCTCTAGTTTTAGCTTTTCTCTTTCTTAGCTTCTCTACCCTAGAAGCTAACTTAGAGAAAAACTAAAACTAGGGTTTACTTCATCACCAGTCGAAGCATGGGATGTCTCAGAGCGCGACGTGACAACAGAGCAGATGAATCAGAGCATGGGTTCGATTATCTTTCTTTTCTTTTTTTTATTTTAAATTGATTTAGGGTTTGCTGTTTTAGGGGAGAGTTGCATGTATAAATTGAAGGCATGGGTTTGTGTAGAAGTCACGCCTGGATTAGCCAGTGCTGTCACTTAGTTTCAATTTCTGTTTTTGTTGTTTTAATTTAGTTGTTAGGGTTTCACTGAAACCCTAATTCCCAATTATGTTTTGAACTGTGTTGAATGCTCTTGAGAGATTATTGTTTTAGATAGCTTTAAATTTTATCACCTCAACTCTTTACTCTCACAGTGCATACCAAAGCCATGGATGCACTGTAGTTAGGTTAAGACTGAGTTGAGAGTGATTCAGCTCTTGCTTTTAATGTTAATACTAATTCCCCTGACTAGTTGTACTAAATTAGACAACTAGTACTTAGGGTTAGTGCCTTAGCTGCTATTTAAGTTATCACTTGGAGAAACTCTTAGATAAGTGATAGAAGTGACAAGCTTCACTTGTCTGGCATAAGAACAAGAGCTCAACTCAGTTGAGCACAGAATAGGAGTTAGTGGTGGAAGTGAGACCTTAGCATCCCCTGTCACTACTTGTTTATACCTTAGTTTAGGTTCACTTAGCTCAACATTAGCCGTATCGGCACAACATATCTTCTGTCACTTTGTTACCGCCACTTGAAGTCAGTTAAGCAGCCTTAGATCACATAAGGGCACCACAAGTCTCTGTGGTTCGACCCGTACGTGCCCAGTGCTACATCGCGACACCGTGCACTTGCGGTAATTCCGTAGGCTTCATTTTATACATCTTTTCGGGCCTACCAAGTTTTTGGCGCCGCTGCCGGGGACTTGGCGCGTGCCCTATCGATTATTGGCTTGCTCTGCTGAATTCCAACTATCCCCTGTACATAGTCACCTCACTGTACATATTTATTTTGTTTTTGCTGTTTTTAGTCATGTTTTAGTGGAACTTGTAGTTTGCTGTAACTTGTAGTGTAAATATAGTTTGTAGTGTAATTGTGAGAACTGAACTGAGCTTGTTGAGCTAGCAGGTGCAAGCTACAAAGGCCAAAGGAAGGGAACCAAGGAAAGGCCCAGATCTTACGGTACCTGAGCTCGCTTTGCCGCAGACCTGCTGATCTACAAAGCAACCCAAGGAAGGCAAGAAAAGCACAGGCCTTAAGGTGAGTAACTATGCCAGGAATAGCTCTCAGATCCTCTGTGCTTTCCTGTGCTGTTTAGCCTGCAAACAACAGAGCAGACCTTGAATGCATGCTTGAAACCAAACTGCAACTGCCCTGAGCTGTACCATTAGAGACCTGTTAAACCTGATTACTTGCCTGATACCAATTGCATTGCTAAATCTTTGCCTCTGTGCCTCTATGAACCATGCCTGAGCATAAACCTGTGAGCATGCCCTGCTAGTTGATGATGCTCTGATTCTGTGTTGAATTGTGTGCGTGCCTTGCATGAGAAATTAGCTACCTTGCTAGGTCTGTTGACACCTTGTACATCTGTTCATTTGTTCATCTGCTGCAATCTGATATTTGTGCTTGGCTCTGTGACTTTTGAAACAAAACTGTGTTAGCTGAGATCTTTTGCCCGTGTGATTTGTGCATTAAATCCTTGGTTTTAACAGCACCTGTGCTCAGTCCCAGCCCTTGATGCTGTGTGATTGAGCTGCAACTTGGTTAACCAAGTTTGCCGCCACCAAGCTCTGAGCATAGCCCATTTTGCAGACCCTTAGCATGCTCCTTCCCCTGGGCTCTCTATAAAAACCCTGAACATAAACTTGTGAGCCATCTTGTCTGTGTAATCTGTGCAACCCTGCTGCAACCCTGCTTACTTGAATGCATGCTTGAACACAGTGCTAACCCTGAGCTGACCTGTGCACCTGAGCATATTTTTAAGTCTGTATTACTTTGCCTTGCTGAGCACTTGTATGTACTTGCTTTGCTCAGCATTTGTGTGTAATAGCATTGCCATCTTTATTGCCTTGCTGAGCCATAGCTCTGTGAAGCCTTGCCTGTGATAACCCAACTGTATTGCTGAGCTTGACTCTGTCAACCATTAGCCAAACCCCTGTGCATGCTTTGAAATTTTTACACCCTGCTAAGACCTGCACCTTATGCATGCTCTGTGCAAAACCTGGCCTGTGCTGTGAATGTTTTATTGTGCTGTGACCTGATATGTGTGCTGTGTAATTTGCCAATGTGCCAAATTGTGTAATCTGTGTATGCTCAGTTCTGTGAGACAAGCCAACCTAGGCTGTCAACCTGTGACTAGCCTGTGTACTGGTTTCAATTGATAGTAACAAAGTGCACAAACTTCAGCCTAACACAACCTGGGCTGACCATTCGGAACTGTCAGCCCACATCAACCCACATACCTGGGTTGATCCCCAAACAGCTAGCCCACCTGCCTGAAGCCCAACCTGGGCTTTACATTCTGCCAACATACTAAGCCCACAACCACCAAGCCCCAACTGCTGGGCTGAGCTTTCTCACTGGGCTGCACATGTTAACCTAATTTGGGCTTACACCAAAACTCAGCCCAACTCAATTCATTTCTGGGCTATACTTTTTCAAACACAACCACTGGGCTTGTACACACCTGGGCTTGCACATACCAAGTAACATGCACACAAACTGAGCCCAGCACCATCAATCTGGGCTGTTAACCTATCATCTGTTGGGCTGTGCAACCAAGCTGGGCCAGACCAACTAAGCTACACAACTGGGCTGTAAAGTTTTCACAAATTCTGGGCTTCAAACAACAAATCCCAAACAAACCAAATTGAGCCCACACCAACCTGGGCTTCCCACATAAACCAAAGCTCCCAACAAAACCAAATGAATCCCATTAAATCCAAAGCCCAATAAACCAAATTCCCACATAAACCAAATCCCATCTTCATGTTCTATGTTTCCGTACATTATTTTTTTTTTTTTTTTTTTTTTTTTGAGTTAACCCTCAACTTTTTAGATTGTTAGTAAATCTTTTTAGGACTCGTTAAATTTTTCTTTCTTGAATCGGTTGAGTCTTCTTGTGCATATATTGTGCTAATCGATATGATCTCCACGAGAATGTTGGATTTTGCCTTGACTAACGAAGCTCAACCTTGCTCCTCGACATTAGGTAATCTCTTCCCTTTTCTCTTATCAACATAGTTCTCATGGTACGTGGTTTAAATTTTTCCTACGTGACACATTGAGGACAATGTTTGATTTAGGTTTGGGGTGCATTTGCATATTTTTGCATTTAGAGTTTTTAGTCTTTTATTTTACCTTTTATTTTAGTCTTTTATTTTATCTCTTATCTTAAAAAAAAAAAAAAAAAAAAAAAAAAAAAAAAAAAAAACCTCCAACTTTTAGAGATTTTAGAGTCACTAGCATGCTTCTAGCTATGTTTACATAGAGATTCGTAGAAATAACAGAAATTGGAAGTATCTTAGAAAATTAATCGGGTTCCTTAGTTGATTAGAGCGTTAAGTTGGATTTAACCATACCTGAGAGGGCTAATTAGGTCTTCGTTTAGATTTTAGGTAGTAGAATTGTGATCACCCATAGTGGAGACTACCCATTTTACATCAAGTGAGGCACCAACCTTCAATTTTTTGCAACTTTTAGAAAAGTCATTTAGAGTGTGTGTCACTTACGTAAATTAGGGTAGGAATGGTGAGCTACCCAACTTCGCACCATTTTGAGTGGCACTACTTTTGATCTCTTGAGTGCTAGTTTTTGTCAATCATGAGGGTGACGTCTAAAGATGAAAACTCCCTTCTAAATACCGATTTGTAGTTAGCATCTCTCTCTCTCTCAATCAATGAAGACCCATAAACACATCATCGTCGCAATAGGACGAATCGAATATTGAAAGAAAAATTGACATAGTCCAAGGTTTACGTGCAACAAAGAAAAGAAAAGAAAATAGGATGAGAATTAATGAAGTTTGTGAAAAATTGAGTTTTATCGTTTTATTGTAACTTAGATAAAAAAAAAAAAAAAAAAAAAAAAAAAAAAAAAAAAAAAAATTGTTGTGTTATTATTTTCGTTTCATGTACATAAAAAAAAAAAAAAAAAAAAAAAATTTTATTATTATTAAGTTTTTTATGAAGTTCGAAGTTCATCATCAACGAGTTGAAGACCGAAGACCCAGAAGATTGAAGACGTTTCTATGGTTTGCTATGAGAGTGATATTAATTGCCGATCGGGTGAGAAGTGAGTGAGTACTCCCACCCTTGCTAATGGTTGATTTCCTTTCTTAGAGATCATCGAAAAGATTCTTTTTGTCCACACTTTTTGTGGAGTCTCAGGATTTTATTTCGGAAGGTTATCCTTCTTACCTACAACGTGTGCGGGATTTCTCTCTTTATTCCTATCAACACATGAGAGACTAAAAAGCGATCTTTTGAGTGCAATTATCATAAAAACCTAATGGTGAGGCGAAGTCGAGGCTTATGATCACAATCGAATCCGAATTCTTTCATATGGTATGGTTACTTCTCGCTTTCGGACTTAAGGATGAGAATGCGTTCTTCGATAGTTCTAACTTCGTTACTAGCATGAAACTCTATGTCCTCATAGCTCTTAGGATGCTTGAGACTCTTTACACTTCGAAGTTGGAGAAGGTTTTGTGGGTACACCTCTTTGTAAACCCTCACGAGACTACAACTCGTCCACTAGGGACACCTAGGGGTTTAAAGGCTTAGTGCATACGCTAAATGCATTCGAGAGACCTGCGACAGAAGTTAGTATGTTATATTATGTACCGATTCTGGGAAAATTTTCTAACTTTTCTTATCAGATTTGGATACAATCGGAAGATATTAGTTTAAATTATCTTTCAATGGTTCTCGACACTTCGGTGCTCGGCCTACCTGTCCCCTTTTGCTTAATGGGTTTATCAACCTCCCTTAAACAAGGGTGAAGGGCTTCCTCCAAATGGTGGATCGATATTTTCTTTTTGGCGCCATTTGTTGTAGCGTAGCAGCTCGGCTATTCGTGCACACAATTCCGCATCCAACCACGATCCAGGAAAAGTGGGAAGGCTAACAAATGAGTAAGCTAGCAAGTATTTTACG